>OU342742.1:339909473-339950829 GCA_910589775.1 Avena eriantha | reverse complement strand
AACCATATCCAGAGTCATTGCATGTGACTTTCTTTCCTAAACCACCACCAGAGTCATTGCATGTGTGTTCGTTACCTAAACCACATGGATCCACTAGTGTCATTGCATGTGTGTGCTTTTCCTAAACCACCACTAGAGTCATTGCATGTGTGTTCTCTTCATAAACCACATTGATCCACCAGTGGCATTGCATGTGTCTTCCTTTACTAGACCACCAGAGTCATTGCATGTGTGTTCTATTCCTAAACCACATGGATCCACTAGAGTCATTGCATGTGTGCTCCTTTCTTAAACCACATCTAGAGTCATTGCATGTGTCTTCCTTTCCTAAACCAGCACCAAAGTCATTGCATGTGTGTTCTTTACCTAAACCACATGGATCCACCAGTGTTATTGTATGTGTGTTATTTTCCTAAACCACATGGATCCAACTAGAGTCATTGCATGTGTGTTCCTTTCCTAAACCACATCCAGAGTTATTGCATGTGTGTTCTTTTCCTAAACCAAATGGATCCAACAGAGTCATTGCATGTGTGTTCCTTTCCTAAACCATATCTAGAGTCGTTGCATGTGTCTTCCTTTCCTATACCACCACTAGAGTCATTGCATGTGTGTTCTTTACCTAAACCGCATGGATCCAGCAGTGTCATTGCTTCTATGTTCTTTTCCTAAACCACCACTAGAGTCATTACATGTGTGTTCTTTTCCTAAACCACATGGATCCAATAGAGTCATTGCATGTGTGTTCCTTTCCTAAACCACATTGATCCAACAGAGTTATTGCATATGTGTTGCTTTCCTAAACCACATGGATCCACTAGAGTCATTGCATGTGTCTTCGTTTCCAAAATCACATCTAGAGTCATCGCATGTGCCTTCCTTTCCTAAACCAGCACCAGAGTCATTGCAGTTGTGTTCTTTTCCTAAACCACATGGATCCACCAGTGTCATTGCATGTGTGTTCTTTTCCTAAACTACCAATAGAGTCATTGCATGTGTGTTCTTTTCCTAAACCACATGGATCCACTAGAGTCATCGCATGTGTGTTCTTTTCCTAAACCACATGGATCCGCCAGAGTCATTGCATGTGTGTTCCTAACCTAAACCACGTTGATCCACCAGAGTTATTCCATATGTGTTCTTTTCTTAAACCACATGGATTCACTAGAGTCATTGCATGTGTGTTCCTTTACTAAACCACATCTAGAGTCATTACATGTGTCTTCCTTTCCTAAACCAACACTAGAGTCATTGCATGCGTGTTCTTTACCTAAACCATATGGATCCACTAGTGTTATTGCATGTGTCTTCTTTTCCTAAACCAGCACCAGAGTGATTGCATGTGTATTCCTTTCCTAAACCACCACCAGAGTCATTACATGTGTGTTCTTTTCCTAAACCACACGGATCCACTAGAGTGATTGCATGTGTGTTCCTTTCCTAAACCACATGGATCCACCAGTGTCATTGCAGGTATGTTCTGTTCCTAAACCAAATGGATCCTACCAGAGTCATGGCATGTGTGTTCCTTTCCTAAACCATATCCAGAGTCATTGCATGTGACTTTCTTTCCTAAACCACCACCAGAGTCATTGCATGTGTGTTCGTTACCTAAACCACATGGATCCACTAGTGTCATTGCATGTGTGTGCTTTTACCTAAACCACCACTAGAGTCATTGCATGTGTGTTCTCTTCATAAACCACATTGATCCACCAGTGGCATTGCATGTGTCTTGCTTTACTAGACCACCAGAGTCATTGCATGTGTGTTCTATTCCTAAACCACATGGATCCACTAGAGTCATTGCATGTGTGCTCCTTTCTTAAACCACATCTAGAGTCATTGCATGTGTCTTCCTTTCCTAAACCAGCACCAAAGTCATTGCATGTGTGTTCTTTACCTAAACCACATGGATCCACCAGTGTTATTGCATCTGTGTTCTTTTCCTAAACCACATGGATCCAACAGAGTCATTGCATGTGTGTTCCTTTCCTAAACCACATCCAGAGTTATTGCATGTGTGTTCTTTTCCTAAACCAAATGGATCCAACAGAGTCATTGCATGTGTGTTCCTTTCCTAAACCATATCTAGAGTCGTTGCATGTGTCTTGCTTTCCTATACCACCACTAGAGTCATTGCATGTGTGTTCTTTACCTAAACCGCATGGATCCAGAAGTGTCATTGCTTCTATGTTCTTTTCCTAAACCACCACTAGAGTCATTACATGTGTGTTCTTTTCCTAAACCACATGGATCCAATAGAGTCATTGCATGTGTGTTCCTTTCCTAAACCACATTGATCCAACAGAGTTATTGCATATGTGTTGCTTTCCTAAACCACATGGATCCACTAGAGTCATTGCATGTGTCTTCCTTTCCAAAATCACATCTAGAGTCATCGCATGTGCCTTCCTTTCCTAAACCAGCACCAGAGTCATTGCAGTTGTGTTCTTTTCCTAAACCACATGGATCCACCAGTGTCATTGCATGTGTGTTCTTTTCCTAAACTACCAATAGAGTCATGGCATGTGTGTTCTTTTCCTAAACCACATGGATCCACTAGAGTCATCGCATGTGTGTTCTTTTCCTAAACCACATGGATCCGCCAGAGTCATTGCATGTGTGTTCTTTTCCTAAACCACATGGATCCACTAGAGTCATTGCATGTGTGTTCTTTTCTAAACCACATGGATTCACTAGAGTCATTGCATGTGTGTTCCTTTCCTAAACCACATCTAGAGTCATTGCATGTGTCTTCCTTTCCTAAAGCATCACTAGAGTCATTGCATGTGTGTTCTTTACCTAAACCATATGGATCCACTAGTGTTATTGCATGTGTCTTCTTTTCCTAAACCAGCAGTAGAGTGATTGCATGTGTATTCCTTTCCTAAACCACCACCAGAGTCATTACATGTGTGTTCTTTTCCTAAACCACATGGATCCACTAGAGTGATTGCATGTGTGTTCCTTTCCTAAACCACATGGATCCACCAGTGTCATTGCAGGTATGTTCTGTTCCTAAACCAAGTGGATCCACCAGAGTCATGGCATGTGTGTTCCTTTCCTAAACCATATCCAGAGTCATTGCATGTGACTTTCTTTCCTAAACCACCACCAGAGTCATTGCATGTGTGTTCGTTACCTAAACCACATGGATCCACTAGTGTCATTGCATGTGTTTGCTTTTCCTAAACCACCACTAGAGTCATTGCATGTGTGTTCTCTTCATAAACCACATTGATCCACCAGTGGCATTGCATGTGTCTTCCTTTACTAGACCACCAGAGTCATTGCATGTGTGTTCTATTCCTAAACCACATGGATCCACTAGAGTCATTGCATGTGTGCTCCTTTCTTAAACCACATCTAGAGTCATTGCATGTGTCTTCCTTTCCTAAACCAGCACCAAAGTCATTGCATGCGTGTTCTTTACCTAAACCACATGGATCCACCAGTGTTATTGCATGTGTGTTATTTTCCTAAACCACATGGATCCAACAGAGTCATTGCATGTGTGTTCCTTTCCTAAACCACATCCAGAGTTATTGCATGTGTGTTCTTTTCCTAAACCAAATGGATCCAACAGAGTCATTGCATGTGTGTTCCTTTCCTAAACCATATCTAGAGTCGTTGCATGTGTCTTCCTTTCCTATACCACCACTAGAGTCATTGCATGTGTGTTCTTTACCTAAACCGCATGGATCCAGCAGTGTCATTGCTTCTATGTTCTTTTCCTAAACGACCACTAGAGTCATTACATGTGTGTTCTTTTCCTAAACCACATGGATCCAATAGAGTCATTGCATGTGTGTTCCTTTCCTAAACCACATTGATCCAACAGAGTTATTGCATATGTGTTGCTTTCCTAAACCACATGGATCCACTAGAGTCATTGCATGTGTCTTCGTTTCCAAAATCACATCTAGAGTCATCGCATGTGCCTTCCTTTCCTAAACCAGCACCAGAGTCATTGCAGTTGTGTTCTTTTCCTAAACCACATGGATCCACCAGTGTCATTGCATGTGTGTTCTTTTCCTAAACTACCAATAGAGTCATTGCATGTGTGTTCTTTTCCTAAACCACATGGATCCACTAGAATCATCGCATGTGTGTTCTTTTCCTAAACCACATGGATCCGCCAGAGTCATTGCATGTGTGTTCCTAACCTAAACCACGTTGATCCACCAGAGTTATTCCATATGTGTTCTTTTCTTAAACCACATGGATTCACTAGAGTCATTGCATGTGTGTTCCTTTACTAAACCACATCTAGAGTCATTACATGTGTCTTCCTTTCCTAAACCAACACTAGAGTCATTGCATGCGTGTTCTTTACCTAAACCATATGGATCCACTAGTGTTATTGCATGTGTCTTCTTTTCCTAAACCAGCACCAGAGTGATTGCATGTGTATTCCTTTCCTAAACCACCACCAGAGTCATTACATGTGTGTTCTTTTCCTAAACCACACGGATCCACTAGAGTGATTGCATGTGTGTTCCTTTCCTAAACCACATGGATCCACCAGTGTCATTGCAGGTATGTTCTGTTCCTAAACCAAATGGATCTACCAGAGTCATGGCATGTGTGTTCCTTTCCTAAACCATATCCAGAGTCATTGCATGTGACTTTCTTTCCTAAACCACCACCAGAGTCATTGCATGTGTGTTCGTTACCTAAACCACATGGATCCACTAGTGTCATTGCATGTGTGTTTTTTACCTAAACCACCACTAGAGTCATTGCATGTGTGTTCTCTTCATAAACCACATTGATCCACCAGTGGCATTGCATGTGTCTTGCTTTACTAGACCACCAGAGTCATTGCATGTGTGTTCTATTCCTAAACCACATGGATCCACTAGAGTCATTGCATGTGTGTTCCTTTCTTAAACCACATCTAGAGTCATTGCATGTGTCTTCCTTTCCTAAACCAGCACCAAAGTCATTGCATGTGTGTTCTTTACCTAAACCACATGGATCCACCAGTGTTATTGCTTCTGTGTTCTTTTCCTAAACCACCACTAGAGTCATTGCATGTGTGCTCTTTTCCTAAAGCACATGGATGAACTAGAGCCATTGCATGTGTTTTCATGGATCCAATAGAGTCATTGCATGTGTGTTCCTTTCCTAAAACACATTGATCCAACAGAGTTATTGCATATGTCTTCTTTTCCTAAGCCACATGGATCCACTAGAGTCATTGCATGTGTCTTCCTTTCCTAAACCACATCTAGAGTCATTGCATGTGTCCTTTCCTAAACCAGCACCAGAGTCGTTGCATGTGTGTTCTTTTCCAAAACCACATGGATCCACCAGTGTCATTGCATGTGTTTCTTTTCCTAAACTACCAATAGAGTCATTGCATGTGTGTTCTTTTCCTAAACCACATGGATCCACTAGAGTCATTGCATGTGTGTTCTTTTCTAAACCACATGGATTCACTAGAGTCATTGCATGTGTGTTCCTTTCCTAAACCACATCTAGAGTCATTGCATGTGTCTTCCTTTCCTAAACCAGCACTAGAGTCATTGCATGTGTGTTCTTTACCTAAACCGCATGGATCCACTAGTGTTATTGCATGTGTCTTCCTTTCCTAAACTAGCATGTAGCATCCCATCTGTCTAACAAATGTAATGCTACATGGTTTAGTAATATAATGTCTACTTACTACATATAATTGTTGCATCATAATTATGTCATGCTCATGTCATCATGCCACCTTGCATTTGAGCATCATATGAAACCCTTTTCATTTGGTTTTTCTCTCATATGCATTAGTAATTATATTTGGCTCTTGATATATTCTATTTGGTTCTTGATAAATGCTTGATGCCCAACTTGAGTTGGGGGCATATCTTTTATACAACTCCATCACCTTTCTTTGTCACCACCTTATAATTCCACCATCCTAATTATCCATGAGCTTTACTTTTCTTTTAGCATTTAATCTAGCTCATGTGGGTTGGGATGGATCCAAATCTATTCTTTTTTTGCTTGGCCTTTATTCCACATTTTGGTAATGCATGAGAATCATGCCATGTTACACTATTATTGTTTTCACAAGAATAAGACCATGGCATTTAATGCTCATGCATGGGCCATGCACACTTGTTTCCACCTCTTTCTTTTCTCTCTTTTAATCTCACTTGGTTTTGGTTAAATTGAATCAAACCCTAAACATTTCTCTATCTTCCTTCCACCCTCTTCTTGATCCATCATGCATGGATGTGGCTTTTCTTGTCACATATAAAAGTCTCTACATCTTCCCCTCCTCCTCATCATTCCTTTTTGCTTATTTTTTTTAAAATCAAATCCTAAACCCTAACCACCCTAGCTCTAACCACCACCCCCTTTGCCAAGCCTACCATCCCACCCTCACCACCATTCTCTCCCTGCCATGCTGACCCACACCCAAGCTACCCCATCTACCCCTTCTCCTAAACCCTAGCCGAGGCTAGCCCTAGCTACACCCGAGCCTCCCCTCTCCTTCTTCCTCTATCTTTCTCTCTCGCTGCCAGGCCTGTCCCACCGAGCCAGCCTCTCAGCCCCGCCGTCTCCACCTGCAGCCACACCAGGCCGAGCCTCAGCTCAAGCACGTGAGAGAGAGGGAAGAAAAGGTGGCCGAGCCACCTTTTCACTTCACCGATCCCCCACGGCACCCTCCTCTCTCTCCCTCGCCTTTATCTCTTCCCCACGCCTCCTCGCTCTCGCCCAGATCCAACCAGGGACTTCCCTTCCTCCCCTCTCCTCCCCAGCTACCCCGTTCCCTGTCTTCTCCAACTCCGGCCGCCGCTCTTGGTGTCGCCGTCCACCTACAGATCGAGGAGGCGGGCGTGTAGTCGTGGTTGTCGGGGAAGTCCATAGCCGTCCTCTGCATCACCCGGAGCACGATAGCGAGGAGGAGAAGCCCCACACCTACCGCAGTATCGCAACGCCGACGCGCAAAACCCTAGATCCGGCCGCCAGCTTCCCCGCCACTCCGCTGCTTCCCCCGGTCGCGCCAACACCTTCGACACACCCCCGGTGAGCGCGTGACCCTCCCAGACACCCCCGCGCGCCGATCCGTTGCCTGGCAGCGTCGTGCATTTCATCGAGCACTCTTGGTGCGCTGGCGAGCGCAAGCTTCTGCGCGTCTCCGCACCGCATCGTGCCTCATCTAGCCGTCTAGCCTCCTCCTGTCAACACCCCCACACCTAACGCAGCGGCTTCGCCCTCTGTGCGCGTGCCCCGCTTCGCGGGTTCGATCCCCGTCGCCACGCATCGTCCCCTGCCACGCACGGACCTGTCCGTCGTCAGAGAAGATCCACAGTACCACGCCCCTTTTGCACATACCCCCTGCGCCTTTTGCTGCTTAACCCGCGCTCCACCGACCCTGCCAGCCAGCCTCCCGTGGCGTTTTTACAAAAAGGTACCGTATTTTTTGATTCCGTCACCCCACGCTCCGCCCTAACCCCACCTGTCAGCCACCGTGGTCGTTTTACAAAAGGTCTCCCGCAAAGTCTGGGCCGCAACCCGCGTTCCCTGTCTCTGCCGCGTGGCCCCTGCGGGCTCAGCCACTGGCACGTGGGGCCATTTGACCATAGGTCCCACCTGTTTGCCTCGTGGGCTAGGTAAGCCCGCGGTGAGGAAAGTTTTGCGTGCCGTTTCGCCCAGTCAGTACGGGTCCCACCCGTTAGTGACTTGGGTTGGATTCGTTTGGGTATAAAAAGATTTTCTGTTTTCTGTTTAACTAAAAGACATTTCATAAATGTTTAAATACAAATTCAAATCTGTTTATAAATAACTTTTAAATTATAAATCCAAATAATACAAATGATATATGTTTTGGAATCAGAAAAATGGGAGGAATTCAAATATGCCATTCAAAATGTTGTTTGACCACTTTAAAATTTCGAGATGATTAAAATTACAATAAAATGCCCTTTTCTTAATAAATTAATAACTTTAATTCTACAACTCCAAATTCAACAAATAATATGTCTAAATCGATCAGCGCGACGAGCCCGTTCTATTTATGCATTCCTTGTTATGAATTGAAGCATGCATCATGTCAGTATTAAAAATCAGAACTGTTTATGGCAATAAAACTTGACCAAATAAATACTAGAATGAATTATTCTTGTCCCCACACCTCACCCATGCCATGCTACTTTAATGCCATGTAAATTGTGCATCATTCATCATGGCATGCTTGTTTGCTTATCGCATTTTAATTCATATGCTTGTGCACTTTATTTATGTTGGCCCTTGTTTGTTTGGTTCTTCTTCGAATAGACGCCCAACAGGAGAATTATCAGGAATCACAGGAGTTCTACCCAGATCCATCCCTCGCTAGAACTGAGCTACCAGGAAAGCACTACCACATGCCTGCATACATATAGTACCTATTGCCTCTATCTTATTCTTGCATCATTGAGTCGCGATTGCATTAAATTGAACCCCAAGACCTGCATAGCCTTTACTTTTAAACCCCACCGAAGCTTGTTCCTCCATCCCATGAGCCATTACTACAGGAGTTGTTTGAGCCATGCGAGTCGTAGAAAACCATGTGTAGGGTATGTGAGTGTCTGATGGATAACGAGGTACCTAAACAACTTAACCTGAGTAGTAATGGGATAACTAATGAAAGAGGCACCGGTGAGCAATATCTGCTATTTGGTTTTTCATGCTCACTTGTGTCCCGTAGGACCCCGAGTACTTGATTCCTGTTCCTTGACTATTCACACTATCCACATCCGGGAGGCCTTATGGACAGCCCTGAGCCAGAGCTTGATTCATTTCTATTTCTTGGGGCCACAATTAGTTTGGGGTTTTATTATTATCCTGTACTTATGCCATGTTACTGCTTTATTTAAGATTGTGCGTGGAGCACCTGTACTGTTTTGGATCGTGACACGTTTTCGCCGTATCGACAAGCCCAGTCACACTTTCAGGTTCCCAGTCGTTTACCGCCATCCACACAAACCCTGGGTCCGTTCCGGAGCCGGCCAACTTCGTTGCGGGTAGCTTAGTGGGGTGGCCCCCTGAAATAGTTCTAAATCCTGTGATCGCTTTGTCGTGAATGCCTCGTTGGGCTTTGATTTGGTTTTTCCGAGGTTGATCGAGTGTGTGTTGCTATTTGTGCACCCCTGCACGGTAAATCTTTCTGAAAGCCGTGTCCGCGGTTATGGACGACTTGGAGCACAGTTTCTCGATCATAGACAATTCTCACTAAAGTACCACTTTTAAATTGACTAAGTACCTGACTAGTAAATAGTGCAATACTCATGGAATGGTTAATAAAACTGCCAACGGATGGGGGCTGTTCGTCCGCTTCCTTGTTGGTAAGCGAGGAGGAGGATGGATCTGTTAATTATACTGTTATAACTGTTGTTCTTAATTCACGGACATCCGTCTATCATTCGTTAGGCGGATGGTTAGCGAGTATCTATAGACTTGTTAGTTATTATCTTTTGCTGCAATTGCGTCACCCCAGGTTGTGTCCCCTTTAGAGGCATAAAGACTTGCTGAGTACCCCTTGGGTCTCACACGATAAATTGTTTGATTCAGATGAACAGGTGTACTCGCAAGATGGATACTGGGTGGAGGAGACGGAGGATGTTGGCAACGATCACTCGGTGTAGAGATTCCGGGAATGGGGATCCGTGAGATCTGTGGGCGGGATGTGTTTATTTATGTGGCATCTTATGCCGATTTGCTTCTTATCCGTACCCGGATCTTGTTTTCCGCTTCCGCCTAATACTCTGATGTTTGGTGTATGAGGAGCTATCTGAAACTATTATGTCTATCTAGGATATTTGGATCTTGCCGTATGGCGCTGCAATATTTCTATTTCGTTTAGATGGAATGGCTCTGAGGACTGTTGTATGTGGCTTGCATACATACTCACTTGTGTATGTAGTTGATCCCTTCGCCTGCCGATTACGCCGCTCGTTCTTGTCCCGATGTTCTGAAAGTGGTTAGGACGGCCGAAAGGTCTACCGTGAGTGGCCCCGGTCCCACCGTACTATTTTAACCACTTTTGCTCATCTAGGCATGTAACTAAGAGCGTAATTCACTGAGGTAGTTACAATTGGTATCAGAGCCATCCCGCCCTTCAGGGTCTTAGCCAAAATGGTCGTTGTTAGTCTAGCAAATATTTTTGGTAGTTATGTATACTAGGGAAAAACAACACGTGAGAGTAGGACTGCTTCCATTTTTCTTCTTACCCACCCACCGACCCTTTTTCTGGTAAGGAAGTGTAACGTTTTCAATCCTCTTCTAAAATTCAAACTAGGAATCACGTGTTCTGGGTTCCGTAGTACCATAGGTGTGTGTGTGTGTGTGAATTCTTTTTCTATCTGTTGCATCCAAATGTTATCGCTATCTGCCTTTTGGTTATCAACTGTTGGTACATTCCATACCGACAGGCCTTTGTAAACCGACGTGATCTATCTGATTCGTTGTATACCGATGCGATCTGTCTTACTCTTTGTTATCTGACATTATCTTGTTTGGGGTGTTCGTTTCCGTAGTTACTAATCTTTAGGTTCATCTTAAGAAGAAGGTGTTGGGATATGTGTTTTACTGATTCATGTGCGGAGTAATGATTTGAGTGCGGGATGGAGTCGCGACCATACCACTACTGTTATCATTCGCTCTGGTATATTGAATTAGTAGAGTTACTAATCTTAATTCGTTCAGTGGTTTTGCGCATATAGTGGTATTTTAATGCCAAAATTTGCGGAAATTTTTTCTTTGTTAGCTTGTGTACCACACTGCTTGTTTAGTCGTGTGCGATATGCTTAATATCTTCTAGGTTCTTTGAACTTTTTTGATATTTTAATATCATCTTAGTGAATTGTATCCTTTAATCTCGGTTAATTCCATTTTTGTACTATTTTGGATTATTATTATTCTCCATTATTGTACTGACTTGTGTTTTATATCAATCACAGGATGACACCACCACACCGTTCTGAGGAGGACATACCACCTGAACTGGGGGTTGCTTTGGCAAGTATTGAAAATGCCTTGGGCACAATGCAGTAGAACCAGCAGCGATTCGAAGAAAGTGTCAGGAGGAATGAGTTTGTTCCGCTACCTCCACCTCCCAAGCGAGGAGACATTAAGAGTTTACTGAAGTTCAACCCACACCAATTTGAGGTGTCTGATCAGCCACTTGATGCTGATGATTGGCTGCGTGAAATATCAAGGTTGCGGATGACTGCGGATGTTCCTGAGCAAGCATGGGTCAAATGTGTCACTCACCTTCTGAAGGGAGATGCAACTCTGTGGTGGGAAAATTACCTCAAGGCAGACCTCTCTGGTTTTCAGCCTACTTGGGAGCAATTCACTGCGGCGTTCAAAGAGCAATATCTGACAGAAATTGTCTTAGAAAGGATGAAGGAAGTGTTTCTCAACCTCAAGAAGGACAATGACAATGTCAATACCTACATCAGAAACTTCATGAACCTTTCTCAGTATGGTGGCGATGAGATCTCTGATGACAAGAAGAATCAAAAGAGGTTCAGGCAAGGGCTCAATGCATCAATTAAATATGCAATCACTCATGCAAGGCCGGGGTCTTTTCTAGAACTCCAACATACACCTCTGCAGGAAGAAGCAAGTAGGCAAGTGTTTGAGGAGTCAAAGAAACACAGCCGCGATGCAGCAAGCTCTTCAGCTATGACAACTCTTTCTAAGCGCCGTGGCTGGGTTCCTAACACCCCACCGTCGCTCCTGGCTCCACCAAGACCGTCAAGCTACGCGGCAAGGCCACCAAACTCCTTCACTACGGCTCCCAGGGGCTACAACCACAACTACCCTGAAGCGCCCGACGGAGTCCCTGGCTACGTTGCTCCACGTCCACCGGGTGCTTGCTACACTTGTGGAAACACTGGGCATTAGCACTGGAATTGTCCCATGAATAACAAAGCACTTCCACCACCACCTCCAAGACCTGCGGCAAGCTCTTCTATGGTTCGTGCACCTCCACCTCGGTCTCTCAACATCAACACCAAGCCTAGGTCTACGGTTGCTCGTGCCAACTGTGTCAACGCCGCTCAAGCTGAGCATGCACCTGGAGTTGTGATGGGTATGCTTCCTGTTAACTCAGTCCCTGCACGAGTTTTGTTTGATTCTGGTGCTTCGCATTCTTTTGTTTCTCACAAGTTTGCGCATGAGCATGATCTGGCTATGGTTCCTTTATTGCATCGTCTTGTGGTACAATCTCCTGGGTCAAACATGAGGGCTGCTCATATCAGCCATGGCAATCAAATTGAGATTGGTGGCTCTTCGTTCCCGGCTTCCTTAATTATTCTGGGCAATTCTGACATTGATGTTATCTTGAGCATGGATTGGTTAACAGCAAATGCAGCTGTGATTTATTATGCTGAACGTTCGGTTTCTCTAAAAATTCCTGGAGGCCATATAGTCTATTCTCCAAGTCTGACTCCTGCAATTCAGCTTTTCTCTTTGTCGGCTCTGAATGATGATGCTATGGAAGCTATTCAGAGTGTTCCGGTGGTCTGTGAGTTTCCAGATGTTTTTCCTGAAGAGTTGCCGGGTATGCCTCTTGATCGTGAGGTCGAGTTTGTGATTGAACTTGAACCTGGTACTGCTCTGAACTCAAACGTCAGCTTGATGAATAAGAAAAGTTGGGTTTCATTCAGCACAGTACTTCTTCTTGGGGTAGCCCAACCATCTTTGTGAAGAAACGAGACAAGACTGATAGACTTTGTGTTGACTATCGGGCACTCAATGCTAAAACCATCAAGAACAAATATCCCCTTCCGCGGATTAATCATCTCTTCGATCAGCTAGCTGGAGCTGTGGTATTCTCTAAGCTTGATTTGAGAAGTGGATCTCATCAAATCAAGATTCGCAAGGAAGATGTCCCTAAAACAGCTTTCACCACCCGCTATGGCCTGTATGAGTACACGGTCATGTCTTTCGGTCTCACCAATGCACCTGCCACCTTCTCGAGGCTTATGAACTCGGTTTTCATGGAGTATCTTGATAATTTCGTTGTGGTCTATCTGGATGACATTCTAGTCTATTCTAAGTCAAAGGAAGAACATGAAGAACACCTTCGGTGTGTCCTAAACAAGCTTCATGAGAACCGCCTGTATGCAAAGTTCTCCAAGTGTGAGTTCTGGCTGCCTCAAGTCACCTATCTTGGTCACGTCATCTCTGCCAAGGGCATTGCCTTCAACCTAGAAACTATTAAGACAATTGTTGACTGGCTTCCACCCATAAATGTCAAAGAAGTCCGGAGTTTCCTTTGTTTGGCTAGTTACTGCCGTCGCTTCGTTCAGAACTTCTCGAAGATTGCGAAGCCTCTTACCGATCTCCTCAAGAAAGGCAAGAAATACCTTTGGACTCCTGCATGTCAAGCAAGCTTTGAAACACTCAAAGAGAAGATCACTTCCACACCAGTCCTGGCTCCTCCAAATACATCAAAGCCTTTCCAGATATTCTGTGACGCCTCATTGCAAGGATTGGGTGCGGTCCTTATGCAAGAAAAACAAGTTGTTGCTTATGCCTCTCGACAGTTGAAGACGCATGCGATCAACTATCCTACACATGACCTCGAACTCGCAGCAGTTGTCTTTGCTTTGAAAGTATGGAGGCATTACTTGCTTGGCAACCGTTGTGAGATCTTTTCTGATCACAAGAGTCTGAAGTATATTTTCACACAGCCTGATCTCAACCTTCGTCAGAGATGGTGGATTGAAGCAATCAATGATTTCGATCTGACCATCAACTACACTCCGGGCAAAGCTAATGTCATGGCCGATGCTCTCAGCCGAAAAGCTTATGTCAACAACCTCATGGTGGAAGAACAACAGCCTCTCTTGTGCGAGGAGTTCCGCAAGCTCAACCTTGAACTTGTGGATCAAGCGTATCTTCTGAACCTTCTGGCAACCCCACTCTTGGAAGAAAAAGTTCGTTCCATTCAACTTGGTGATCCTTACACTAAAAAGATCATCTCCAATATTCAGCTTCCAAAGTATGAGTCCTTCCACGTCGACGACCAAGGCACTCTTTTCTTTGAACACCGGATGTTTGTTCCGAACTACCCGGGTTTAAGAGAGCAAGTTCTCAAGGAGGCGCATGATTCTGTTCTTTCTATCCACCCTGGCAGCACTAATATGTACATGGACTTGAAAACACAATATTGGTGGCCTGGGTTGAAACGATATTGTGCCAAGTATGTCTCGGAGTGTGATGTCTGTCGCAGAGTTAAAGCTGTCCATCAGAAACCTTCCCGTCTTCTACAGCCATTGAAGCCTCCGGAATGGAAATGGGAGAAAGTAGAGATGGATTTCATAACTGGTTTTCCAGGGTTGCAGAAGGGCAACAATGCAATCTTTGTTGTCATTGACAAGCTTTCTAGAGTGGCTCACTTCTTTCCCGTCAAGGAAACAATTTCTGCAATTCAGTTGGCAGAGCTCTATATCAACAGAATTGTCTCTCTGTATGGAGTTCCTCTTGAGATCAGTTCAAACCGTGGAAGCATCTTCACTTCCAAGTTGTGGGGAAGTTTCCAAAATGCTTTGGGAACAAAATTGAATTTCAGCACAGCTTACCACCCTCAGTCGCAAGGACAAGTCGAAAGGAGCAATCAGATTCTGGAATATATGCTCCGTGCTTGCGTTATCTCTTTCGGCATGAAGTGGGAAGAATGTCTTCCTTATGCTGGATTCTCTTACAACAACAGCTTCCAGAAAAGTTTAAAGATGGCACCATTTGAGGCTCTCTATGGTCGCAAATGCAGAACTCTGATTGGTTGGTCGGGCGCAGGTGAAAGAATATTGTTTGGCCCCGACATTGTAACTCAAGCGGAGGAGAAGGTTCACATCATTCTTGAAAATCTGAAGATTTCTCAAAGTCGCCAGAAGAGCAATTCTGACAGAAAGCACACGGATAGGGAGTATGTCCCTGGTGATCTCGTTTACCTTCGTGTCACTCCCATGAGAGGCATGCACCGCTTTGGTATCAAAGGAAAGCTGGCTCCTAGATACATCGGTCCTTTCAAAATTCGTGGGAGAAGAGGAGAAGTTGCTTATGCTCTTGAACTCCCTGAAAAACTCAAGGTCCATGATGTTTTCCATATCTCTCAACTCAAGAAGTACTTCAAGGATCCCGGCAGGACCGTGGACCATTAACTCATCAGCCTCCAAGAAGATCTATCTTATCAAGAACACCCCATAAAAATTCTTGAAGTCGCAGAAAGAAGGACTCGCAACAAGTCCATCAAGTTCTGCAAGGTGCAGTGGTCACACCATTCCGTTGATGAAGCCACTTGGGAACGCGAGGATGAGCTCCATGCCAAGTATCCTACCCTCTTCGTGTCTTCTTCTTCTTCCTAGAATCTCGGGGCGAGATTCCTGTTTAGTGGGGGAGAGTTGTAGCATCCCATCTGTCTAACAAATGTAATGCTACATGGTTTAGTAATATAATGTCTACTTACTACATATAATTGTTGCATCATAATTATGTCATGCTCATGTCATCATGCCACCTTGCATTTGAGCATCATATAAAACCCTTTTCATTTGGTTTTTCTCTCATATGCATTAGTAATTATATTTGGCTCTTGATATATTCTATTTGGTTCTTGATAAATGCTTGATGCCCAACTTGAGTTGGGGGCATATCTTTTATACAACTCCATCACCTTTCTTTGTCACCACCTTATAATTCCACCATCCTAATTATCCATGAGCTTTACTTTTCTTTTAGCATTTAATCTAGCTCATGTGGGTTGGGATGGATCCAAATCTATTCTTTTTTTGCTTGGCCTTTATTCCACATTTTGGTAATGCATGAGAATCATGCCATGTTACACTATTATTGTTTTCACAAGAATAAGACCATGGCATTTAATGCTCATGCATGGGCCATGCACACTTGTTTCCACCTCTTTCTTTTCTCTCTTTTAATCTCACTTGATTTTGGTTAAATTGAATCAAACCCTAAACATTTCTCTATCTTCCTTCCACCCTCTTCTTGATCCATCATGCATGGATGTGGCTTTTCTTGTCACATATAAAAGTCTCTACATTTTCCCCTCCTCCTCATCATTCCTTTTTGCTTATTTTTTTTAAAATCAAATCCTAAACCCTAACCACCCTAGCTCTAACCACCACCCCCTTTGCCGAGCCTACCATCCCACCCTCACCACCATTCTCTCCCTGCCATGCTGACCCACACCCAAGCTACCCCATCTACCCCTTCTCCTAAACCCTAGCGGAGGCTAGCCCTAGCTACACCCGAGCCTCCCCTCTCCTTCTTCCTCTCTCTTTCTCTCTCGCTGCCAGGCCTGTCCCACCGAGCCAGCCTCTCAGCCCCGCCATCCCCACCTGCAGCCACACCAGGCCGAGCCTCAGCTCAAGCACGTGAGAGAGAGGGAAGAAAAGGTGGCCGAGCCACCTTTTCACTTCACCGATCCCCCACGGCACCCTCCTCTCTCTCCCTCGCCTTTATCTCTTTCCCCGCGCCTCCTCGCTCTCGCCCAGATCCAACCAGGGACTTCCCTTCCTCCCCTCTCCTCCCCAGCTACCCCGTTCCCTGTCTTCTCCAACTCCGGCCGCCGCTCTTGGTGTCGCCGTCCACCTACAGATCGAGGAGGCGGGCGTGTAGTCGTGGTTGTCGGGGAAGTCCGTAGCCGTCCTCTGCATCACCCAGAGCACGATAGCGAGGAGGAGAAGCCCCACACCTACCGCAGTATCGCAACGCCGACGCGCAAAACCCTAGCTCCGGCCGCCAGCTTCCCCGCTGCTCCGCTACTTCCCCGCCCGCGCCAACACCTTCGACACACCCCCGGTGAGCGCCTGACCCTCCCAGACACCCCCGCGTGCCGATCCGTTGCCTGGACGCGCCGTGCGTTTCATCGAGCACTCTCGGTGCGCCGGCGAGCGCAAGCTTCTGCGCGTCCCCGCACTGCATCGCGCCTCATCTAGCCGTCTAGCCTCCTCCTATCAACACCCCCACACCTACCTGTCGTGGTGGTGTCACGGCAGATGCCATGTATAGGCTGAAGGTGGGGACTAATACACGCTAGGGGAATCCAGGGAGGGATAGTGAAGTGATTCTCCACACAAGAACTTGTATTGATTTCCTTCCAAGGTTACAAGTGCTCCTAGAGCTGTATAGGCGAGAGGAGGAAGAAGAAGCTCTCTTACTCTCACCCACAGATCTCACCTGAAACCCTAGACCTTAACAGAATTGTCCAGAGAATAAACAGCTAACCCCCTCTACTGAAGCCCTAGCCCCCCTTTTATAGCGGAGGCTCGGTTTCTGCCTAGGGCATACGTGGAGGCATATTCTAAGAATATGCCTCCTCCCAAAGTGGTAATCCGACCGGGGTGCTTTTTCCCCCGCGTCACCTATGCTTTAGCTACGTGAGCCACTGCGGCGCCCTCGTCAGCTGACACGGGCGTCGTCACGCTTGTCGGCCACGCCCCGGTGGTCCTGTCCTTGCTCGCTTCGCTCAGGAAGTGCGTACCGGGGCTCCTTTTGACCAACGAGATTCCTTCCTTCTCCTAGAAGGTTGCTACGACCCGGACGATGGTTCATCCGGCCACCCCCTTTTCCTGCATACAGGTTAGACATACACTTCCGACTTACCTCTTAAGTCAGATGAGGGCTAGTTGGGCGAACGCCCCTAGGTCCGGATTACCCCGTGATTTGGCCTACCTTGAGGTGACCCGGCCAGCATCTGCTTTGGCCTTGCCGAACCTCGGCTAACTCGGCCTTTATACCATGACGTGACCCTACCCGGGGGTATCCCCCCAACATTAGTCCCCGAAGCTGGTGCGGTCTTAGCCGCCTTGGCCGCTAAGGCCTCACCAGGTTCCATCTTGTGCTCCTGCCGTTGTTAGCCGAGTTACCTCTGTACCTCGGACGGCTTGGATTTACGTTCCCTTCGCACATTGCAAGTTTTCACTTGCCGGCCGGGTTACCACAGCTCTATCCGGGTCTCACTTCCTTCTCACGTACGCTAGCCCATGTGAAGGGTAATCATTATGTTGTCTTATTTTAAGGGACGGTACAGTAACCGCCGCAGTAATCGTCAGTTATCACTGTGCGCGGGTCACGTCACGCCTGCCCCCTCGTTTACCGCATCAGTGCGTCATGTCACAGGATTCTGTCCGCCCTGTGGCCTTCCGTGTGGCTCCTCACTGATTGGTCCGGACGGGTAATACACGGCCACAGCGTGTGGCCGGTCCACAGGGTGCGATCCCACTCACCTCTGATGGGGGTGGTTAAATAGCGGAGGGGTGCGTTCCTTAGGATTTTTCCCCCTCCGCACGCCTCTGCCCGCTGCTATTCCCCTTCGTCTTCCTCGCGACTGCGCCGCCGCCAGCACTGCCAAAAAATAGCGTCGCCGCCGCACTTCTCCGTTTCACCTCTGCGTCTCCATCACTGCGACGCCAACCCCCCGCTACGGGTCCTCGCCAATCCAAGCCACTGTCTCCCGCCGCCTCCAGCCCCAGCGAGGTCTTCGAGGAGCAGATGGCGGAAGTAAAGCTTGCCATTGCTGAGCAGGAGATGGAGGAGGACGCCGCCGCTACGGACCATGGCGCATGGGCCGGCTCCTGGGTTTGCCAGGACGATCTGGACTGGCTCTACTGGACCAGACGCATCCCCGCCGGTGTCGCCGCTCGCCTCGCCTCCGCCGAGCTAGCTCCTTCGCCCAACCCCGGGGAGTTCGTTGTGTTCCTGTCTCATTTTCAACGGGGCTTCGGACTCCAGCCAATGCCATTACTTCTCTCTCTGCCTTCACTTCTACGATTGAAGGCTACGCCGGATTATGGCCCACAAAGGAGCTGTGGATCCGGTTTTTCGCCCTTCGCCGCAACGTTATTCCCGACATTCACACTGATCCGGAGGACAAGCGGCTCACTCAGTTCGGAGCAGCCTCCATCTCACCCCGGAGGTTCTCTGTTTTCCCCTGGGTCACAGGGCTAGAATCTTGCAAAGGTTGGGCCCGGACGTTCTTTTACATCCGGAACACAGGCACCGAAGATTTGATCCGGTTGCTTCCCTATACCCCGGGTCCGCCGAACACGGATCTGTGGGACGCTGTTCTGAGGAAACCTACGGCCCTGGCCAACCAAGTGAATAAGAGGTTCGCGGAGCTGAAGGAGCTCGGGTTGCGCAATGAGGACGCAATGATCACTTTCGTGCGCAACGGAATCGCCCCTCTCCAGAAGCGCACCCACAAGGTGTGCCACATGAGCTACGGCAGCGATCCCAACCGGACTTCATCTTTCGAACTGAACAACACGGAGATCTTTCGCCGGGTTAAGGCTCTCTTCACCACTCATAAGGACTTCTCCTCTGACTGGACTTGGGGGATAGAGCATTTCTGCCGTGACCGGCTTCCTCCCATGGTAAGTTTCATTATGCAACCTTACCCCGGACCAGTTACTTGTCTATTATTGTTGCATTTTTGACTCGTCTGTGTACTCTTTTCCTCAGCTATTCCTTCAGGAAACGCTCGAGGACGGCACGGATTCGACCCTTAAGTGGGCACCGGACCGGGAGACTTCGGACGTGGAGGAACCGGACCAAGAGATGTTTCTCCCCATGACCGACGCCACGAAACGACCCACGGGTAAGTTCTCTTCTGCTAGAGATTGGCCCGATGATGAAGATTACTCGGATATCGAGATAATTGAACCCTTTGAGGCTGTCCCCCTTTCTTTTGCTTTTCCGCCATCAGCTCACGCCGATGGCCATATCCATGAGGATCCTCCCCTCGCTACGGACGAGCCAGTTCCGGTGGCGTCGAAGAAAAAGCGCGGGGCTTCCTCAAGCTCTTCCTCCAGACCTTCCCAGCCTATTAAAAGGCGAAAGAAGGCCCCAGCGCGAAGGGCTCGGAAACCCAGAGCAGCCGAAACCTCGGATGCATAAGTCCTTCTTTCTTCTGCAACTCGCTCTTCCTTACTTCGTCGTAAATTTCCTTCTGATGTTACCTGATTTCACAGGGCTCCGGTGGAGGTCCCTTAGAGTGGATCCAGTATCTCGTCGCCTCTCCGAGCCAGCCCTTCACCTCGTCATGACGACGAGTCACGTCCGCTGAGCCCTATTCCGGAAAGCTCTGCGGCCGCTCTGGATCATCCTGGGGCGGGGGGAACTAGCCCAGCCAGAACAACGGCAACCACTACCTCGGCGACGCCACAACCAGCAGCCACTAAAGCTACCTCGACTTCAGCATCTGTTCCAATACCAGCAGCCAAAACAGCACCAACTCCAACCTCGGCAGTAGCACCAACCTTGGCAGCGAAAACATCAGCGCCGGCACCAAGTCCAGCAACAAAAGTACCAGCGCCCAGTTCCTCTGCATCTTCCAAGTCCTCTCAACCTCGGCAGGGGAAAACCGCTGCTACGGCTTCTTCTTCCCAGCAAGCCAAGGGCAAGAAGACTCAAGATGCTGCCAAGCCCAGCACTGCCGAGCCTGGGCAACGTACCCTTGAATCTATGCTCCCCAAGAAGACACCAGCGGCAAAGGACACGCCTGCCGAGCCAACCGAAGCTCAGCAGTTGGTTCTGCACACCAGCCCCACCCTTGCCTTGGTGGAGAGGAAGGAGGCACATGCTAAAGGTTTGGTGACGCCACATATGCCCACAGGTGAACGTTACCCCCCAAGCCTGATGGAGTTCGTCATGAACTGGAACAAGGACGAGGTAATCCACGAATCTGATCAAGTGAATACCGCCGCCAAGGCCATTAAACTCGCTGGATGGATGATGGAGGTACGCCGTTTCTCCTTTGCAAATTGTAGATAATAACCATTAGTCCCCGAGCCTCCGGGGGAGTAACTTGTTACTCGGCCGGATGCTCTTTTATAGAACTAACGTAGCTCCATGGTAACTTCGAACATGCACACACCTAGAGCCGGGTTAAGTTCCACTTGGCCCGGATTTTAGTACACTTCGAACATGCACACACCTAGAACCGGGTTAAGTTCCACTTGGCCCGGATCTTAGTACACTTCGAACATGCACACACCTAGAGCCGGGTTAAGTTCCACTTGGCCCGGATTTTAGTACACTTCGAACATGCACACACCTAGAGCCGGGTTAAGTTCCACTTGGCCCGGATCTTAGTACACTTCGAACATGCACACACCTAGAGCCGGGTTAAGTTCCACTTGGCCCGGATTTTAGTACACTTCGAACATGCACACACCTAGAGCCAGGTTAAGTTCAACTTGGCCCGGATCTTAGTACACTTCGAACATGCACACACCTAGAGCCGGGTTAAGTTCCACTTGGCCCGGATTTTAGAACACTTCGAACATGCACTAGGCTGACTTAAGTTTCTATATCTTTTTTAGGTGACCACCAACCGCCGAAGTGCCGAATTCCAGCGCTTGTTGGATACGCACAAAAATCTTCGCACGAAACAGGCTGCACTCATCGCTGAGTACGAGAAAAGGGGTAAATTTCTTTCTCATTCCTTTCCTCATTTTTCTTCCACTTCGCTTGCCGAACTAATCTGATTGTTCGGTTTCTGCAGCTAGGGTGGAAGCTGAAAACAAAATAATGCGAAAGAACTTGGAGCAGATCAAGGGTACGTGTTTCTTATCTATTCTTATTGTGCTTCTCATCATTTTACCTCCTTGGCTCGGCAAACATTCATACCTCGGCTCTGCCGGGCCAACACACGGTTTCAGCATTGCTTGAAGAAAGTGTGCATGTGCCTGACATGATGCTGCATTTTCTCGAACAAGCAGGACAACACCAAGCCGAGCTGAAAAAAAGATGATGAGGTCGCCCTCCTCCGGACCAAAGATGATGACATAGCCAAGCTCAAAGCTGAAATGGCTAAGATGAAAGCACAACACCAAACCGAGCTAAAAAGGGTTGGCCAGGATTACACCGAAGAACGCGAGCGCCTCAAACTCCAAAGTGCTAAGAATCGTGAGCTTCTTCAGGAAGCCGAGGTCAAACTTGAGTCAGCAAATGCTGAGCTCGAGCAGCTTCGGAAGAGGCGTGAAGCTTGCATCAAGGAATTGACCCAGATTCATAGTCACATCTCACGTAATTTCCTTTCCTTTATCCGCCTTATTTCTCCGGGTTATTTCATATGCCTTGTTTTCTCAACTTTGTCCTTTGCCTTGTTTCCCAGGCCACTTTCCAGAGGGTACTGCTATTGCCAGTGCTGCTGTCGCCAATTTCCGCCGAGAAAGGGGTACTCCGGTCGGTCTTGATGGTGAGAGCATTCCCTTTGACATGGAGGACCTATTGGTCCGCCGTCATCTCGCATGGAAATCATCAAGAACTACGGCAGGGACCTCCTCGATGTTGCAGTCCGAGTCTTCAACGCCTTCTAGCCTGCCGATGATGCTCCGGAGAGAGTCACATAGCTTGCTGAAAAACTTTCGGAAATCGAGACCCAGCTCGACCTCTGGCGAGAGTCCGCTGGACGTGCTGCAGCCGATACCATCCTTCACCACATTTTGACGTGGTATGAGAAGATAGATCTCAGCCTCCTCACACGCCTGCGCACCGGATCCAAATGGACAGATGACCCGGAGTGGGTAGCTCGGCGCCAGGCTTGCGCCCACAGCCTCATCGAATATGCCCCCATTCATGAATGGACTGAGGGTCCGAGCTTCCTGGAAGTCGCAGGCGAAGAGGAAGTTGAGAACATTGAAGATGACTCGGGTGAAGATGAGGAGGACACTGCCTCGGATATCGAAGAGGGCGACGATGATGCCGAACTTCCTCCTGCTGCTCCTAAGTAAAAACACTTGAAAATTCATGAGATCCCCGGTATGCCAGGTGGAATTGTATTCCAAATACATGTGATATTTTGCTACTGAGTACTTATGCCGGATTAACTTGGGCGTAGTCCTCGAGTTTCTTTTTCTTGTTCGTTCAATCTTTTGGCTCGGGTCGTGTCTACCTTGATTCAGTTTTACAACTTTCGAATCCGAGCCTGAAAAATTGTCTTAATAATACTGGGAAACTTTTAGACTTAGCTCAAAAATAAATACGGGGTTAGTCCGGAAAACAAACGTCATCTCGAATAAATTCTTTTCCTTAGTCGTTTTTCATGTGCTACGCAATTCCAAACTTGTTCTCTTGCTTGCCATGAAGCCAATTCTTGTTGGACAGCAGCAAGTCGAAGAGTTGGGTTTTTGGTGCTCACACACTACTAATCCGAGCTAAGTAGAATAACCTATTCCAGCCGACGCACAAATAACAAAAGACAACAAACATTATTAAGGCAGTCCTCGAGTTACTGCTCGAGGTGCCAACATTTCATTGATAAGCTCATTGCCGACATACATACCGACATATGAGATAACCCGGATACATACACGTCTTCGCTAAGTGTAGAAAGGACGAAGGAGAGCTACATTCCATGGACATTTAGATTCCTCACCGGACCTGTCTGCCTTATTCTTTTCCTGTGGCTTCGCATCTATAAGATAGTAAGAATCATTGTGCAATGCTTTGCTCACGATGAACGGCCCTTCCCATGGGGGGGGAAATTTATGCATTCCAGTAGTACGTTGTACCACCCGGAGCACCAGATCACCTTCTCAGAAGACCCGGGGGCACACTTTCCGGCTATGATAGCGTCGGAGATTTTGCTGATATATGGCGGATCTGGACAGTGCCAGTTCTCTCGCTTCTTCCAGCAGATCAACATCATTTTGCCGGGCTTCTTGCACTTCGGCTTCTGTGTATTGGGTGACCCTAGGCGAATCATGCTCTATGTCGGCTGGTAATACAGCTTCTGCCCCATATACCAGAAAAAACGGCGTATAGCCTGTTGATCGATTCGGAGTTGTTCTTAAACTCCACAGTACCGCTGGTAGTTCTTCTATCCAGCACCCCGCTGATCTTTGCAGCGGCTCAATGAGCCAGGGTTTTATCCCGGATAATACTAATCCGTTGGATCTCTCCACTTGCCCGTTCGATGCGGGGTGGGCTACCGAAGCTACGTCAAGCCGGATCCTCTTATCCCGGCAGAAACGAGCAAATGCTCCTTCCGCAAAATTTGTGCCATTATCAGTTATGATACTGTGTGGATAACCGTACCTCGAGATGATATCTTTGAGAAACGTTACGGCCGTAGCTCCATCACATTTTCTTATAGGCTTTACTTCAATCCACTTTGTAAACTTGTCCACCATTACCAAAATGTGAGTCATGTTCCCTCTTGCTGGTTTGAACGGGCCTACCATATCCCAGCACCATACGGCAAATGGCCAATTGATTGGGATGGTCTTGAGTTCCGACATTAGCATATGCGTCTTTATAGCGTACCTCTGACAACCATTACATTTTCTCACCAGATCTTCTGCTTGCTCTAAGGCGTTTGGCCAGTAGAATCCGTGTCGGAAAGCTTTTGCTACCAAGGCTCGGGATGAGGCATGATGTCCGCATTCCCCCTGATGTATATCTCGGATGATTTCGAGCCCTTCGTCCGGGTCAACACACCGCTGGAGGACATTGGTCACACTTCTTTTGTATAAGTCGGAATTGATGATCGTGTAAGCCTTTGCCCTCCTCTATGTTTGCCTGGACAGCACCTCCTCAGTGGGTAACGTTTCATCTTTCAGGAATTGAAATATAGGCAGTGCCCAAGCCGGTATTGGCTGCACGGGGAACACGTCCTCGTCTGTATCCATCTGATCGACCGGCATAACTTCAACCGGACCACACTGAGCAGTCCCTGGGTCTTGCGAAGTAGCCCTCGGGTTTGCCGAAGCAGTCCTCGGGTTTTGCGCACCACTTCCCGTGTCAACGTCCATGGGTGCAACTCCGGACTCTGTGTCCTCCGGGACGTAGATGGACTCGGACTACGGGGATGGCCTGATGGATGGTTTCTTGAGGTGCTCTAATGCTACACCTGGTGGAATTGCCTGTCTGGTTGACCCGAGCTTCGACAGCATGTCGGCAGCCTCATTTTCCACCCGGGGTACATGATGAAATTCGCATCCCTCAAAGTAACCAGAAATCTTCTGCACATGAAATCTGTATAGTGCCATGTTTGGATCAAGGGCGTCCCACACTCCAAACACTTGCTGCACCACTAAATCCGAGTCGCCAAAGCATATAATCCGACGTATACCAATTTCCTTTGCTACCTTGAGCCCATGCACAAGTGCTTCATACTCAGCGACATTATTTGATGCGGTGAAGTGGATCTGCAGCACATATTTCAACTGGTCCTTCTTTGGCGACGTGAGTACAACTCCGGCACCTAGCCCGGTTTTGGTTTTTGATCCGTCAAAGTGCATCCGCCAATAGTTCGGATCTGGAAGTGGTGGTTCATACTGTACCTCGGCCCAGTCCACGAAAAAGTCCGCCACAGCCTGAGACTTGATGGCTTCTCTCCGGTCATATTGCGGAGCGTAAGGAGCTAGCTCAATTGCCCATTTTGCAATTCTGCCGCTTGCATCCTTGTTACTCATTATCTCGGATATAGGGGCCTCACATATGACCCGGATGGGATGCTCTTCAAAGTAGTGCTTCAATTTCTTGGCGGCCATGTACACGCCATACGCCACTTTTTGATAATGTGGGTAGTTCTGCTTTGAGGTTGACAACACTTCACTCAAATAATACACCGGCCTTTGCACTGACTTACCTTCCTCATCGCGCTCCACCACTATCACTGCACTTACAACCCGGTTGGTTGCGGCTATATAGAGCAAAATTGGCTCCTTTGATAGTGGTGAGGCTAGCACTGGCGCCGTGGCTAACATTTTCTTTAGGTGGGTAAAGGCTTCATCAGCTTGCGGCGTCCAAATGAATTTATCCGACTTTTTCATGAGTTGGTACAGAGGTAAAGCTTTCTCTCCCAACCGACATACAAACCGGCTTAACGAGGCCAGGCAACCTGTAAACTTCTGGACATCGTTAAGACACTTCGGCAGTTCCATTCATGCGATGGCTCGGATTTTGGTTGGATTAACCTTGAAACCTCGGCTGGAAACCAGAAAGCCGAGCAATTTTCTAGCCGGGACACCGAAGGTGCATTTTTCCGGGTTAAGTTTCATCCGGAACCTCCTTAGGTTTGCGAACGTTTGCCTGATATCGTCAAGGAGCGTTTTGCTTTCCTTGGTCTTGATAACCACATCATCCACGTACACCTGTACATTTTGACCTATTTCGTCGTGCAAACATTTTTGCATACATCTCTGGTACGTTGCCCCTGCATTACGTAAACCAAACGGCATGGTGCAATAGCAATAAGCCCCATACGGGGTAATAAATGCAGTCTTTATTTCATCATCCGGATTCAGAGGTATCTGGTGGAAACCAGAATAAGCATCGATGAATGACAACAGTTCACATCCAGTAGTTGAGTCTATGACCTCATCTATTCTTGGCAGCGGGAATGGATCTTTCGGACATGCCTTGTTCAGGTTCGTGTAGTCGATACACATGCGCCAAACTACTGCCACATTCGGATCATCCTTTTTCTTTTCCACCAGCACCGGATTAGACAGCCAATCGGGGTAGAGGACCTCCATGATAAATCCTGCAGCTAGCAACCGAGCTATCTCATCCCCAATGACTTTCCTCCTATCCTCGGCGAAGCGGCGGAGAGGTTGCTTCACCGGCTTAGCTCCGGGTCTCACATTTAAAGACTGCTCGGCCAACTCCCTCGGAACACCTTGCAAGTCCTGTGTGGACCAAGCAAAAATGTCCCGATTCTCACGGAGGAAGTTGACGAGCTCGCTTTCCTATTTATCACTTAGCCCGGCACCAATTGTTACGGTGCGCTCTGGGAACATGTCATCAACAGGAACCTTCTTGGTATCTTTCGTGGCCTGGAAGGAGACAGTTCCATGCGGGTTACTCAGCGCCGGCATATACCGTTGCGCGGACTGAGCCAACACAGCCACCTCTTGAATTTTCCTTTTTTCCTGCGCGATCACCAGTGACTCGGCTAAGTTTGATCCAGCCGACGCACACTCCATCGAACGTCGGAAGTCCCCAGCAATTGTAATTACTCCATTTGGTCCGGGCAATTTCATTTTCAAATAGCGGATATGACAACTTGCGATGAACTTGTTCAGCGCTGGCCTTCCGAGCAATGCATGATACGCGCTTTCTAAGTTCACCACTTCGAACTCCAGATTTTCAGTTCGGCAATTGTCCCTCGTGCCGAACAAGACGTCGACCCGGACCTTGCCTATGGGCTCGCAAGAAATGCCGGGCACAATGCCATGGAAAGTTGTCCTCGTGGCCTAGAGCATGTTCTCCGAGATACCCAACTTGCGCATTGTGTCCGCGTACATGATATTTATGCTACTGCCGTTGTTGATCAGTACCTTTGAGAACCTTACGTTAATGCTTGGCCCAATGAACGTAGGATCTAGCACCAACGCACACGAACCAGGGCTCGGCATGAGCTTGGGGTGATCCCTAATGCTCTAAGTGATTTCCTGATCGGACCAAGGCATGTACCTCGTCACTGCTGGCATTACCGCATTCACCTCCATATGCCTACGCTGCAAGCTTTTTCTTTCAGTTTCCTCTGTGGTAAATACACAGTAGCTCTAGTGATGCTCCCTGTACTCGTTTCTCCCCTCATTTCTGGGGTGCCTCTGATCCGGCTGATGCTGATTTTCTACTTGATGCACTGCATCCCTTCTTTCATTGTTATCATACCTCGGCGGAGGGGGAGGCAACATCAGCTGTTGTGCGTTCATCCTGGAGAGCAATTGCTGCCAGGGTAACTCCTGCCGAGGCTGATCATTCCGGGGTGCCTGAGCATTCCCTGAACCACCTTGCTCGATCTTGCGCATCCACTCGCATTGCCTCGTCGTATGACCCGCTGGTTTGTTCGGATTTGGCGTGTGAAACTGACACGGCTGGTCCAACATCGACTCGCAAGTATACCTCAGACGGTCTTTCCTTTCTTTCCATTGCTTCTTTTGCTCCGGCGTCCAAGTTTTCTTCCCATCGTTCCTTGGGGTCCATTGACCTCCAGTTTTCTGGCGCTGACTACCCACTGCTCCAGGTTGATCTTGACTCACGGCTGCTACTTGGTGCGAACCGTACCGATGGTCCAGTCGATCATCTCTCCTTTTTCCTCTGTAATCATTTCTCCGGGATGATCTGGATCCATCCCTCTGATAGTACTCATCGCTTGACTCGTTTGAGGCGAGCCTTGGTTGGGTCGGGTCACGCAACGCATACGAATCTGCGATCTGGATCATCTCTGCCAACGTTGCCGGCATTTTCCGTTGCAACTTCATCCATAACTCGCTTCCATACCTGCACCCCTGTGCAAACCATGCTATGGCCTCTGATTCTGTCACGCCCTCGCATGAATTTCTCACGGGTACACCACCGGGTACAAAACTCCCGGTCCGTCTCATTGGGTCGCTGTTTGCACATAGCTAGGGTCTGTGGCCTATTTGGCCTTTGATACATACTCGAAAAATTACTGATGAACATCTCCTCGAAATCTATCCAGCAGTTGATGCTTCCTGGTGGCAAATTGTTCAACCACACCCTTGCCGGGCCTTCCAACATCTGGGGTACATATCGTACGGCCCATCTCAGGTTGCCTGTGGCAATTTTTACAGTGGCAGCATAGTTTATCAGCCAATCCTCTAGCTTGGTACTACCGTCATAGGTCTTGGTGCCCCTGGGCAACTGAAAGTTCGGGACTGGTGGCTCTTTCATGATCCGGGGTCCAAAACATGCTGGACCCGGTGGGCCTTGACATTCTATCTGTTCCGACCTATATAGTCGATCCAGTTTCAACCTCGCATCGTCCGGCATCAAATCCCTGCTTCCCAGTCTTTACCCTATCACATGATAGTCCGGTCTCGGGTATCCCGCATTTGCCATTTCCAAATCACCGTCGTTATACCGGTTTTGTTCCTGCGGCGCACCTTTCCGTTGCATACCTCGGCCGGCACTGTGCTCTTGCCTCGGCATGTTCCGCTGCTGCGATTGTCTTGCTCTAGCTGAATTTTGTTGCCCGACATTACCGTTGACAACGTTCCTTTGACCGGCATTGCCTTGGTCACGGTTACCTCGGCCAGCTTTGCCTCGGCTCACACTCCGTCGATCATCATTCTTCTGCGCTTCTTTTTCTTTCCCTGACCGTGTCGGGTCATACGGGACAATCTGTTTGTTCCGTCTGGCTGAGGTTACGACCTCGTGTCTCCTGGGATCGCCATGAGGGGACGACGCGGCTCCAGCGGATTTCTCCGGGTTACCCATCGCCGAATGGACAATCTTGGAGGCCCCAGCTCTCTCCGGGTTCGCCCTGAGCAGTTCCTCGTTTTGCCTATTCGCAATCCGAACCAGCTCGTTAACCCGGTTTTGCTGCCTTTGCCGGGCTTCACCCGTCAGTCCCTCTAACTCGGACGCAGCTGCATCCGCCGCTCTGAGGTTCTTGGCCGGGGTACTATACCTCGGCAGCCCCACGGAAAAACAGTTTTCTGATTCCTCGATTTCGACATCACCTTCTATGTTCATCTCGCTTATGAGATTTCTCCCTTTAACTTTTACAGTATCAACTTTGTTCGCCTTAGCGTACTCACGCAGCGTCATGTTCAACGACTGCTGGGCCGCGGCTATTTTCTTTGCGCCCTCAAGTATTTTCTGCCTAGTTTCTTCCAGCTCGGCCTGTGCACGAGCCGGATCTACCGCTGATACTACAGGGTTTGCCAAGCTATCCATTGCCTCTCTCAGCACGTTTTCCGGCCTCTCTAGCGGAGGACTCCTACCTTTCCTTGGTGCCTTGGGTGTCACCTCCGCATCTGGCGTCGGATCCTTGCTCGCAACCGCACCCGGCGCTATCGTCATTACCTCTGCATGGTCCGGGGAACGAGCGGTGCGCTCCCCACGGGTCACAGTGAGGGGTGGTTCGCCTGCTTCGACGACGTGGCGCGGATGAACGCCTGACACGTCCACCGCGACGTAGACCTTGTGCGTGCCGAGCTTGAGGAAGATGCCGTTGCACGGGAGAGGGCGCGTGCCGAAGCAGCCTCGTTGTCGCTGACGAAGTCCCGCTCTTCAAAGCGCTGGACGAGCCCGGAGACGATGCGTTTGCCAGTGGCGATGAAGTTTCCCGTCCGGATCTTGACCCCTGCTAGCGCCGCTAGCCCCACGGTGGGCGTCAACTGTCGTGGTGGTGTCACGGCAGATGCCATGTATAGGCTGAAGGTGGGGACTAATACACGCTAGGGGAATCCAGGGAGGGATAGTGAAGTGATTCTCCACACAAGAACTTGTATTGATTTCCTTCCAAGGTTACAAGTGCTTCTAGAGCTGTATAGGCGAGAGGAGGAAGAAGAATCTCTCTTACTCTCACCCACAGATCTCACCTGAAACCCTAGACCTTAACAGAATTGTCCAGAGAATAAACAGCCAACCCCCTCTACTGAAGCCCTAGCCCCCCTTTTATAGCGGTGGCTCGGTTTCTGCCTAGGGCATACGCGGAGGCATATTCCTAAGAATATGCCTCCTCCCAAAGTGGTAATCCGACCGGGGTGCTTTTTTCCCCGCGTCACCTATGCTTTAGCTACGTGAGCCACTGCGGCGCCCTCGTCAGCTGACACGGGCGTCGTCACGCTTGTCGGCCACGCCCCGGTGGTCCTGTCCTTGCTCGCTTCGCTCAGGCAGTGCGTACCGGGGCTCCTTTTGACCACCGAGATTCCTTCCTTCTCCTAGAAGGTTGCTACGACCCGGACGATGGTTCATCCGGCTACCCCCTTTTCCTGCATACAGGTTAGACATACACTTCCGACTTACCGCTTAAGTCGGATGAGGGCTAGTTGGGCGAACGCCCCTAGGTCCGGATTACCCCGTGATTCGGCCTGCCTTGAGGTGACCCGGCCAACATCTGCTTTGGCCTTGCCGAACCTCGGCTAACTCAGCCTTTATACCACGACGTGACCCTACCCGGGGGTATCCCCCCAACACTACCGCAGCGGCTTCGCCCTCTGCACGCGTGCCCTGCGTCGTGGGTTCGATCCCTGTCGCCGCGCACCGTCCCCTGCCGCGCACGGACCTGTCCGTCGTCAGAGAAGATCCACAGTACCATGCCCCTTTTTCACATACCCCCTGCGCCTTTTGCTGCTTAACCCACGCTCCACCGACCCCACCTGCCAGCCTCCTGTGGCGTTTTTACAAAAAGGTACCGTAATTTTTGATTCCTTTCTAAACCACATAGATCCACCAGAGTCATTGCATGTGTGTTGATTTCCTAAACGACATGGATCCACCAAAGTCATTGCTTGTTTTTTCCTTTCCTAAACCACATGGATCCACTAGAGTCATTCCATGTGTGTTCCTTTCCTAAAGCACATGGATCCACAAGAGTCATTACATGTATGTTCCTTTCGTAAACCACATGGATCCACCAGAGTAATTGCATGTGTGTTCTTTTCCTAAACCACATGGATCCACATAAGTCACTGCATGTGTGTTCCATTCCTAAACCACATGGATCCCCCAGAGTCATTGCATGTGTGTTCCTTTTCTAAACCACATTGATCAACCAGAGTCATTGCATGTGTGTTGTTTTCCTAAACCACATGGATCCACCAAAGTCATTGCATGTGTGTTCTTTTCGTAAGCCACCACCAGAGTCGTTGCATGCGTCTTCTTTTCCTAGACCACTATTAGAGTCATCGAAAGTGTGTTCCTTTCCTAAACCACATGGATCCACTAGTGTAATTGCATGTGTGTTGCTTCCATAAACCACATGGATCCACCATAGTCATTGAATGTGTGTTCGTTTCCTAAACCACATGGATCCACTAGAGTCATTGCATGTGTGATATTTTCCTAAACAACCACCTGAGTCATTGCATGTGTCTTCTTTTCCTAAACCAACACTAGAGACATTGCATGTATGTTCCTTTACTAAACCAGATGGATACACCAGTGTTATTGCATGTGTGTTCTTTTCCTAAACCACCACCAGAGTCATTGCATGTGTCTTCTTTTACTAAACCACCACTAGAGTCATTACATGCGTGTTACTTTCCTCAACCACATGGATCCACCAGTGTCATTACATGTGTGTTCTTTTCCTAAACCACATGGATCCACCAGAGTCATTGCATGTGTGTTCCTTCCCTAAACCACATCCAGAGTGATTGCATGTGTCTTCCTTTCCTAAACCACCACAAGAGTCATTACATGTGTGTTCTTTACCTAAACCATATGGATCCGCCAGTGTCATTGCATGTGTCTTCTTTTCCTAAATCACCACTAGAGTCATTACATGTGTGTTGCTTTCCTTAACCACATGGATCCACCAGTGTCATTGCATGTGTGTTCTTTTCCTAAACCACATGCATCCACCAGAGTCATTGCATGTGTGTTCCTTTCCTAGACCAGATCGAGAGTCATTGCATGTGTTTTCCTTTCCTAAACCACAACAAGAGTCATTGCATGTGTGTTCTTTTCCTAAACCACATGGATCCACCAGTGTCATTGCATGTGTGTTCTTTTCCTAAACCTCCACTAGAGTCATTGCATATGTGTTATTTTCCTAAACCACATGGATCCACTAGAGTCATTGCATGTGTGTTCTTTTCCTAAACCACCTGGATCCACCAAAGTCAATGCATGTGTGTTCCTTTCCTAAACCTCATGGATCCACCAGTGTCATTGAATGTGTGTTCCTTTCTAAACCACATGGATCCACCAGAGTCATTGCATGTGTGTTGATTTCCTAAACAACATGGATCCACCAAAGTCATTGCTTGTGTGTTCCTTTCCTAAACCACATGGATCCACTAGAGTCATTGCATGTGTGTTCCTTTACTAAAGCACATGGATCCACAAGAGTCATTGCATGTGTGTTCCTTTCGTAAACCACATGGATCCACAAGAGTAATTGCATGTGTGTTATTTTCCTAAACCACATGGATCCACTAGAGTCATTGCATGTGTGTTCCATTCCTAAACCACATGGATCCCCCAGAGTCATTGCATGTGTGTTCCTTTTCTAAACCACATTGATCAACCAGAGTCATTGCATGTGTGTTGTTTTCCTAAACCACATGGATCCACCAAAGTCATTGCATGTGTGTTCTTTTCCTAAGCCACCACCAGAGTCGTTGCATGCGTCTTCTTTTCCTAGACCACTATTAGAGTCATTGAAAGTGTGTTCCTTTCCTAAACCACATGGATCCACCAGTGTAATTGCATGTGTGTTCCTTCCATAAACCACATGGATCCACCATAGTCATTGAATGTGTGTTTGTTTCCTAAACCACATGGATCCACTAGAGTCATTGCACGTGTGATATTTTCCTAAACCACCACCTGAGTCATTGCTTGGGTCTTCTTTTCCTAAACCAACACTAGAGACATTGCATGTATGTTCCTTTCCTAAACCAGATGGATACACCAGTGTTATTGCATGTGTGTTCCTTTCCAAAACCACCACCAGAGTCATTGCATGTGTCTTCTTTTACTAAACCACCACTAGAGTCATTACATGCGTGTTACTTTCCTCAACCACATGGATCCACCAGTGTCATTACATGTGTGTTCTTTTCCTAAACCACATGGATCCACCAGAGTCATTGCATGTGTGTTCCTTCCCTAAACCACATCCAGAGTCATTGCATGTGTCTTCCTTTCCTAAACCACCACCAGAGTCATTGCATGTGTGTTCTTTACCTAAACCAGATGGATCCACCAGTGTCATTGCATGTGTGTTCTTTTCTTGAGCCACCACTAGAGTCCTTGCATGTGTGTTCTCTTCCTAAACCAAATGGATCCACCAGTTTCATTGTATTTGTCTTCCTTTCCTAAATTACCACCAGAGTCATTGCATGTATGTCCTATTCCTAAACCAAATCGATCCACCAGAGACATTGCATGTGTGTTCTTTTCCTAAACAACATTGATCCACCAGAGTTATTGCATACGTGTTCTTTTCCTAAACCACATGGATCCACTAGAGTCATTGCATGTGTGTTCCTTTCCTAAACCACTTCCAGGATCATTGCATGTGTATTCCTTTCCTAAACCACCACCAGAGTCATTGCATGTGTGTTCTTTTCCTAAACCACGTGGATCCACTAGTGTCATTGCATGTGTGTTCTTTTCCTAAACCACATGGCTCCACCAACCTCATTGCATGTATGTTCCTTTCCTAAACCACCTGGATCCACTAGTTTCATTGAGTGCGTGTTCCTTTCCTAAAACCACATGGATCCACCAATGTCATTGCATGTGTGTTCCATTCCTAAACCCCATACGGAGTCATTGCATGTGTGTTCTTTTCCGAAACTACATGGATCCACCAGAGTCATTGCATGTGTGTTCCTTTCCTAAACCACATCTAAAGTAATTGCATGTGTCTTACTTTCCTAAATAACCACCAGAAATATTGCATGTGTGTTCTTTACCTAAACCACATGGATCCACTAGTGTTATTGCATGTGTCTTCATTTCCTAAACCACCACCATAGTCAATACATGTGCCTTATTTTCCTACTCCACATGAATCTACCAGTGTCATTGCACGTGTCTTCCTTTCCTAAACCACCACCAGTCATTGCATGTGGCTTCTTTTCCTAAACTACAGTGATCCACCAGTTTCATTGCACGTGTCTTCCTTTTCTAAACACCACCAGAGTCATTGCATGTTTCTTCTTTTCCTAAAACAAACACTACAGTCATTGCATGTTATTCTTTCCCAAAACCACATTGATCCACCAGAGTCACTGCATGTGTGTTCATTTCCTAAACCACGTGGATCCACCAAAGTAATTGCATGTGTGTCCTTTTCCTAAACCACCACCAGAGTCTTTGCATGTGTCTTTTTCCTAAACCACTATTAGAGTCATTGCATGTGTGTTCCTTTCCTAAAACACATGGATCCACCAGTGTCATTGCATGTTTGTTCCTTCAATAAACCACATGGATCCACCAGAGTCATTGCATGTGTTTTCCTTTCCTAATCCACATGGATCCACCAGAGTCATTGCATGTGCATTATTTTCCTATACCACCACCATAGTCATTGCATGTGTCTTCTTTTCCTGAACCAACACTAGAGTCATTTCATGTGTGTTTCTTTCATACACCACATGGATCCACCACTGTCATTCGATGTTTGTTCTTTTCCTAAACCACATGGATCCACCAGTGTCCTTTCATGTATGTTCTTTTCCTAAATCACCATGAGAGTCATTGCATGTGTCTTATTTTCCTAAACCACCACTAGAGTCATTACATGTGTGTTCCTTTCCTAAACCAGATGGATCCACCAGTGTCATTACATGTGTGTTCTTTTCCTAAACCACATGGATCCACCAGAGTCATTGCATGTGTGTTCTTTCCTAAACCACATCCAGATTCATTGCATGTCTTTTCCTTTCCTAAACCACCACAAGAGTGATTGCATGTGTGTTCTTTTCCTAAACCACATGGATCCACCAGTCTCATTGCATGTGTGTTCTTTTCCGAAACCACCACCAGAGTCATTGCATGTGTGTTCTTTTCCTAAACCACATGGATCCACTAGAGTCATTGCATGTGTGTTCTTTTCCTAAACCACCTGGATCCACCAGAGTCAATGCATGTGTGTTCCTTTCCTAAACCACCTGGATCCACTAGTGTCATTGCATGTGTGTTCCTTTACTAAACCACATGGAACCACTTGTGTCATTGCATGTGTGTTCTTTTCCTAAACCACATGGATCCACCAAATTCATTGCATGTGTGTTCCTTTCCTAAACCACATACGGAGTCATTGGATGTGTGTTCCTCTCCTAAACCACATGGATCCACCGGAGTCATTGCATGTGTGTTCCTTTCCTAATCCACATCTAGAGTCATTGCGTGTGTCTTACTTTCCTAAAGCACCACCAGAATAATTGCATGTGTGTTCTTTACCTAAACTACATTGATACACCAGTGTTATTGCATGTGTTTCTCCTACTCCACAACTACAGTCATTGCATGTGCCTTGTTTTCCTAAACCACATGGATCCACCAAAGTCATTGAATGTGTGTTTTTTTCCTAAACACCACCAGTGTTATTGCATATGTGTTTTTTCCTAAACCACATGGATCGACTAGAGTCATTGCCTGTGTGTTCCTTTTCTAAACCACATCCAGAGTCATTGCATGTGTCTTCCTTTCCTAAAGCACCACCAGAGTCATTGCATGTGTGTTCTTTACCTAAACCACATGGATCCACCAGTGTTATTGCACGTGTCTTCCTTTCCTAAACCACCACCATATTCATTACATGCGCCTTGTTTTCCTAAACCACATGAATCCACCAGTGTCATTGAACGTGCCTTCCTTTCCTAAACCACCACCAGAGTCATTGCATGTGCCTTCTTTTCCAAAACCACATGAATCCACCAGTGTCATTGCACGTGTCTTCCTTTTCTAAACTCCACCAGAGTCAATACATGTGTCTTCTTTTCCTGAAACAAACACTAGAGTCCTTGCATGGCTGTTCTTTCCCAAAACCACATTGATCCACCAGAGACCGTGCATGTGTGTTCTTTTCCTAAACCACATGGATCCACCAAAGTAATTCCATGTGTGTTCTTTTCGTAAACAACCACCAGAGTCATTGCATGTGTCTTCTTTTCCTAAACCACTATTAGAGTCATTGCATGTGTGTTCCTTTCATAAAACACATGGATCGACCAGTGTCATTGCATGTGTGTTCTTTTCCTAAACCACATGGATCCACCAAATTCATTGCATGTGTGTTCCTTTCCTAAACTAGATCTAGAGTCACTGGATGTGTGTTCCTCTCCTAAACCACATGGATCCTCCAGAGTCATTGCATGTGTGTTCCTTTGCTAAACCACATCTAGAGTCATTGCATGTGTCTTACTTTCCTAAAGCACCACCAGAGCCATTGCATGTGTGTTCTTTATCTAAACCATATGGATCCACCAGTATTATTGCATGTGTTTTTTCCTACTCCACCACTAGAGTCATGGTATGTGCCTTCTTTTCCTAAACCACATGGATCCACTAGAGTCATTGCATGTGTGTTCTTTTCCTAAACAACATTGATCCACCAGAGTTATTGCATATGTGTTCTTTTCCAAAACCACATGGATCGACTAGAGTGATTGCATGTGTGTTCCTTTCCTAAACCACATCCAGAGTCATTGCATGTGTCTTCCTTTCCTAAAGCACAACTAGAGTCATTGCATGTGTGTTCTTTAGCTAAACCACATGGATCCACCAGTGTTATTGCATGTGTCTTCCTTTCCTAAACCACCACCATATTCATTACATGTGCCTTGTTTTCCTAAAACACATGAATCCGCCAGTGTCATTGAACATGCCTTACTTTCCTAAACCACCACCAGACTCATTGCATGTGCCTTCTTTTCCTAACCCACATGAATCCACCAGTGTCATTGCACGTGTCTTCTTTTTCTAAACACCACCAGAGTCATTAGATGTGTCTTCTTTTCCTAAAACAAACACTAGAGTCATTGCATGTCTGTTCTTTCCCAAAACCGCATTGATCCACCAGAGTCATTGCATGTGTGTTCTTTTCCTAATCCACGTGGATCCACCAAAGTAATTCCATGTGTGTTCTTTTTGTAAACAGTCACCAGAGTCATTGCACGTATCTTCCTTTCCTAAACCACCACCAGAGTCATTGCATGTGCCTTCTTTTCCTAAACCACATGAATCCACCGGTGTCATTGCACGTGTCTTCCTTTCTAAACACCACCAGAGTCATTGCATGTGACTTCTTTTCCTAAAACAAACACTAGAGTCATTGCATGTCTGTTCTTTCCCAAAACCACATTGATCCACCAAAGTCATTGCATGTGTGTTCTTTTCCTAAACCACATGGATCCACCAAAGTAATTGCATGTGTGTTTTTTCCTAAACCACCACCAGAGTCATTGCATGTGTCTTCTTTTCCTAAACCACTATTAGAGTCATTGCATGTGTGTTCCTTTCCTAAAACACATGGTTCCATCAGTGTGATTGCATGTTTGTTCCTTCAATAAACCACATGGATCCACCAGAGTCATTGGATCTGTGTTCCTTTCCTAAACCACATGGATCCACCAGAGTCATTGCATGTGTCTTATTTTCCTGAACCAACACTAGAGTCATTGCATGTGTGTTTCTTTTCTAAACCACATGGATCCACCAGTGTCATTGCATGTGTGTTCCTTTCCTAAACCACATGGATCCACCAGTGTCATTGCATGTATGTTCTTTTCCTAAATCACCACTAGAGTCATTCACGTGTCTTCTTTTCCTAATCCACCACTAGAGTCATTACATGTGTCTTCTAGTCCTAAACCACATGGATCCACCAGTGTCATTGCATGTGTGTTCTTTTCCTAAGTCACATGGATCCACCATAGTCATTGCATGTGTGTTCTTTTCCTAAACCATATGGATCCACTAAAGTGAATGCATGTGAGTTCCTTTCCTAAACCACATATAGAGTCATTGCATGTGTTTTCCTTTCCTAAACCACCACAAGAGTCATTGCATGTGTGTTCTTTTCCTAAACCACCACTAGAGTCATTGCATGTGTGTTCTTTTCCTAAACCACCTGGATCCACCATAGTGAATGCATGTGTGTTCCTTTCCTAAACCACCTGGATCCACTAGTGTCATTGCATGTGTGTTCCTTTCCTAAACCACCTGGATCCACCAGTGTCATTGCATGTGTATTCCTTTCCTAAACCACATCCGGAGTCATTGCATGTGTGTTCTTTTCCAATACCACATGGATCCACAAGAGTCATTGCATGTGTGTTCCTTTCCTAAACCACATCTAGAGTCACTGCATGCATCTTCCTTTCCTAAACCACCACCAGAGTCATTGCATGTGTGTTCTTTACCAAAACCACATGGATCCACCAATGTTATTGCATGTGTTTTTCCTACTCCACCACTAGAGTCATTGCATGTGCCTTCTTTTCCTAAACCACGTGGATCCACTAGTGTCATCGCATGTGTCTTCCTTTTTTAAACACTACCAGAGTAATTGCATCTGTGTTCTTTTCCTGAACCACATGGATCCACTAGAGTCATTTCATGTGTGTTCTTTTCCCAAACCACCAACAGAGTCATTGCATGTTTCTTATTTTCCTAAACCACCACTAGAGTCATTGCATGTGTGTTCTTTTCCTAAACCACATGTATCCAGTAGTGTCATTGCATGTGTGTTCCTTTCCTAAACCACATGGATCCACCAGAGTCATTGAATGTGTGTTCCTTTCTTAAAGCAGATGGATCCACCAAATGCATTGCATGTGTGTTCCTTTCCTAAACAAAATTGATCCACCAGAGTCATTGCATGTGTGTTCTTTTCCTAAACCACATGGATCCACCAGAGTCATTGCATGTGTGTTCCTTTCCTAAACCACATTGATCCACCAGAGTTATTGCATATGTGTTCTTTTCCTAAACCACATGGATCCACTAGAGTTATTGCATGTGTGTTCCTTTCCTAAACCATACCTAAAGTCATTGCATGTGTGTTCCTTTCCTCATCCAGCACCAGAGTCATTGCATGTGTGTTATTTTCCTAAACCACATGGATCCACTAGTGTCATTGCATGTGTGTTCTTTTCCTAAACTACCAATAGAGTCATTGCATGTGTGTTCTTTTCCTAAACCACATGGATCCACCAGATTCATTGCATGTGTGTTCTTTTCCGAAACCACATGGATCCACCAGAGTCATTGCATGTGCGTTCCTTTCCTAAACCACATGGATCCTATATTGTCATTGCATGTGTTTTGCTTTCGTAAACCACATGGATCCACCAGTGTCATTGCATGTGTCTTCTTTTCCTAAACCACATGAATCCACTAGTGTCATTGGACGTATCTTCCTTTTCTAAACACCACTTGAGTCATTGCATGTGTCTTCTTTTCCTAAAACAAAAACTAGAGTCATTGCATGTCTGTTCTTTCCCAATACCACATTGATCCACCAGAGTCATTACATGTGTGTTATTTTCCTAAACCACATGGATCCACTAGTGTCATTGCATGTGTGTTCTTTTCCTAAACCACCACTAGAGTCATTGCATGTGTGTTCTTTTCCTAAACCACCTGGATCCACCATAGTGAATGCATGTGTGTTCCTTTCCTAAACCACCTGGATCCACTAGTGTCATTGCATGTGTGTTCCTTTCCTAAACCACATGGATCCACCAGTGTCATTGCATGTGTGTTCCTTTCCTAAACCACATCCAGAGTCATTACATGTGTGTTCTTTTCCAATACCACATGGATCCACAAGAGTCATTGCATGTGTGTTCCTTTCCTAAACCACATCTAGAGTCACTGCATGCGTCTTCCTTTCCTAAACCACCACCAGAGTCATTGCATGTGTGTTCTTTACCAAAACCAGATTGATCCACCAGTGTTATTGCATCTGTTTTTTACTACTCCACCACTAGAGTCATTGCATGTGCCTTCTTTTCCTAAACCACATGGTACACCAGTGTCATCGCATGTTTCTTCCTTTTCTAAACACAACCAGAGTAATTGCATGTGTATTCTTTTCCTAAACCACGTGGATCCACTAGAGTCATTTCATGTGTGTTCTTTTCCTAAACCACCACCAGAGTCATTGCATGTTTCTTATTTTCCTAAACCACCACTAGAGTCATTCCATGTGTGTTCTTTTCCTAAACCACATGGATCCACTAGTGTCATTGCATGTGTGTTCATTTGCTAAACCACATGGATCCACCAGAGTCATTGCATGTGTGTTCCTTTCCTAAAGCACATTGATCCACCAAAGGGATTGCATGTGTCTTCCTTTCCTAAACAACATGGATCCACCAGAGTCATTGCATGTGTGTTCTTTTCCTAAACCACATGGATCCACCAATGTAATTGCATATGTGCTCTTTTCCTAAACCATCACCAGAGTGATTGCATGTGTCTTCTTTTCCTAAACCACTATTCGAGTCATTGCATGTGTGTTGCTTTCCTAAAACACATGGATCCACCAGTGTGATTGCATGTTTGTTCCTTCAATAAACCACATGGATCGACCAGAATCATTGCATGTGTGTTCCTTTCCTAAACCACATGGATCCACCAGAGTCATTGCATGCGTCTTCTTTTCCTGAACCAACACTAGAGTCATTGGATGTGTGTTTCTTTCCTAAACCACATGGATCCACCAGTGTCATTGCATGTATGTTCTTTTCCTAAATAACCACCAGAGTCATTGCATGTGTCTTCTTTTCCTAAACCACCACTAGAGTCATTACATGTGTGTTCCATTCCTAAACGACATGGATCCACCAGTATCATTGCATATGTGTTCTTTTCCTAAACCACATGGATCCACCAGAGTCATTACATGTGTGTTCCTTTCCTAAACCACATCCAGAGTCAT